>JAXIVB010000024.1:9144904-9146049 GCA_036785055.1 Emydoidea blandingii
GGGTTAGGGTTAGGGTTAGGGTTAGGGTTAGGGTTAGGGTTAGGTTGGGTAGGGTTAGGGTTAGGGTTAGGGTTAGGGTTAGGGTTAGGGTTAGGGTTAGGGTTAGGGTTAGGGTTAGGGTTAGGGTTAGGGTTAGGGTTAGGGTTAGGGTTAGGGTTAGGGTTAGGGTTAGGGTTAGGGTTAGGTTAGGGTTAGGGTTAGGGTTAGGGTTAGGGTTAGGGTTAGGGTTAGGGTTAGGGTTAGGGTTAGGGTTAGGGTTAGGGTTAGGGTCAGGGTAGGTTAGGGTTAGGGTTAGGGTAGGGTTAGGGTTAGGGTTAGGGTTAGGGTTAGGGTTAGGGTTAGGGTTAGGGTTAGGGTTAGGGTTAGGGTTAGGGTTAGGGTTAGGGTTAGGGTTAGGGTTAGGGTTAGGGTTAGGGTTAGGGTTAGGGTTAGGGTTAGGGTTAGGGTTAGGGTTAGGGTTAGGGTTAGGGTTAGGGTTAGGGTTAGGGTTAGGGTTAGGTTAGGGTTAGGGTTAGGGTTAGGGTTAGGGTTAGGGTTAGGGTTAGGGTTAGGGTTAGGGTTAGGGTTAGGGTTAGGGTTAGGGTTAGGGTTAGGGTTAGGGTTAGGGTTAGGGTTAGGGTTAGGGTTAGGGTTAGGGTTAGGGTTGGGTTAGGGTTAGGGTTAGGGTTAGGGTTAGGGTTAGGGTTAGGGTTAGGGTTAGGGTTAGGGTTAGGGTTAGGGTTAGGGTTAGGGTTAGGGTTAGGGTTAGGGTTAGGGTTAGGGTTAGGGTTAGGGTTAGGGTTAGGGTTAGGGTTAGGGTTAGGTTAGGGTTAGGGTTAGGGTTAGGGTTAGGGTTAGGGTTAGGGTTAGGGTTAGGGTTAGGGTTAGGGTTAGGGTTAGGGTTAGGGTTAGGGTTAGGGTTAGGGTTAGGGTTAGGGTTAGGGTTAGGGTTAGGGTTAGGTTAGGGTTAGGGTTAGGGTTAGGGTTAGGGTTAGGGTTAGGGTTAGGGTTAGGGTTAGGGTTAGGGTTAGGGTTAGGGTTAGGGTTAGGGTTAGGGTTAGGGTTAGGGTTAGGGTTAGGGTTAGGGTTAGGGTTAGGGTTAGGGTTAGGGTTAGGGTTAGGTTAGGGTTAGGGTTAGGGTTAGGGTTAGGGTTAGGGTTAGTAGG